>CM056503.1:10726564-10759064 GCA_029783415.1 Anisodus acutangulus | reverse complement strand
TACAAGAGATGAGAGAGGTATTATTTCTTAATTTTAAATTTTAGGATTGTTAAATAAAATTGGCCCTTATATCAATATTGTTGAATATATATTTTTAGTAAATTTTCATTCTTAATCGAAAAAGCGTATAAAAGGCTATCATAAGTGAAAAGTCATTTTGACATTATATTATTTTGAAAATTATTAGTCTTATGATATATAAGAATGGTATGAAAATAGAATATTTTTTATACAACAGTGAAAAGTTGAAATAATTTTTTTTCTTTTTAGTCCGATCAAATAAAGTTTTCAATACTAATACTACTAAATAAATGGATCAAGATAATTTTGAAGCTTTACAAAAAAGGTTTATGCATCAAAATGAAACTTCAAATATCAAAAGAAAAAAAGGTATGAAATTTAATGTACAATGCTTATTGCTTAATTTTTTTTATTTTTGAAAAGGCTTTATGTAAGAATTTATATTAATTGAAGGTCATTTTTGACATTTTAAAATATATATAATAATCTAACTTATTTTTAACTATTAATTTAAAATCAAAGAGATATATTGTCGTATTTAAGATGCGAAAGGGGTATTGTCTTATTCCAAAAGGTGGAATCTCCCACCCCAGGAGCCCCCACACCCCGGTCCGACAGGTCTGTGAAGGAGGTAAATCATGGTGACTCAATTGATTTCAAAGGTTAGACCAGTACCACGCTGCGCACAAGGGGCCCTCCTTTATTTCAAGAAGAAACCCCCACACTGCCGCTGAAGGGATTCGATCCTTGATCTCTTATTCCAAATATCCCCTTGAAACCAATTGAGCTGCCCAAGTCAAAAGTGCATGTGGACCTATTCGTTGCCTAAGAGACAGACAAAGACCCTATAATAGGACCTTATGTCTTTTTTTTAACAAAAAAAAAACATTCGGTGGAAAATTTTCTTCTGACTTTTTCTTTTTTCATATAAGAAAGGTGGAATTTGTTTGACTGAACCAAATTGCATTTCAAAGCAAGCACTTGAAAATTGGAAAAGGCTCCTTTTTCCCTTTCTAAAGAATTGAAGATACTCCATTCTTTTAATTAAAATTTAAGTTTCATTATTTCTATGTCAAAGGACTCATAAAACGCATAAGACTTGGGATAAATTTATTAACATGATTGAAAGACATTCTAATTGATTGACATTATTTATATAGATCTTTCTTTTTTTTCAAGTTGTATCTTATCTTTTAGTACTAAGTTTGTCTAAGTCATTATGACTAAGACAAGGTTTTTAACAGCAGAAGACAAGTTTTTTTAACGGAAGTACATTTTGTATCTTTAAAGAATACTAACATTGTAGTTAGTCATTTATTTGTAATTACTTCTTTTGTTAACGGATAGATAATTTTACACTCTTCATCTTATTTTAAACTAAGGGTGAAATTTGGGTTCGGGCGGCGAGTGTGGCGGACCGGCAGTCAGACTGTAGAGACAAAGCCGCCGTGATGTCCCGTCCCTCATCCTGCCAAAAAGGGGGAACAAGTATTGGCGGGGCGGGGTCGGGTCTGAACCGGAGTTTTTTTTGCACTTAATTTAAAAAAATAATATATATAAACACTTTAATAATTGAACAAGATAGTGTAATAAAAAATCTCAATACTATTTTTGTGACTCTTATATTATTTAATAGAAATATAGTTTTTTTGTAATATAATTTCAAAATTGAAAAAAAAATCACATAGTTATAAACATCTTTTCTAATTTTTTTCACAATGTCTTATGGTTCTTCGGTTGGAATTGAAATTTGTTGGTCAAATTGTTCGACGTCGCTTCCACCTCCATCGGACAATATTTCATTGGAGTTTTCATCGTCTTCTTCGTTGATCTCCAGTTGACCGCATCTTCTACGCACCGCTCGTATCCAATCTCTGAATAAAACTGCAATCTCCAAGTTGTCTCCCGCTAATGAGTGTATGTGCTCTCCTATTTGAAATCTTTCGGCTGAAAAAATGATTTCAGACGCTATTGATGACGCTTGAATGTTCAACACATCTTGGGCCATCTTTGATAGTGTCGGAAATGCCTTCTCATTTTCCCTCCAGTATTTAAGCAAGTCTTCACGTCCTTTTTCATTGAGAATTGCTTGATACGGTACAACACCCTGCAAAACAAAAACATCAAATTCGCTAACTTGATTAGCAGTGGTATCACTAAACATTCTATTTCTAAGGCTTTCAATACTAGCCGCATAAACAACATGTCTTTTATAAGGTTGTATTGAAGAAGAAGAAGAAGAAAATAGTATAGAAGCCGGTCTTGTTGGTAATACGTATATACTTTTTTGCATTCATCGTGTATGCTAGACAAAACTTATTCTTTAGTTGATTTCTTAGGTGGTTGTTCATTTGGGTTGGGTCGGGACTGGGCGACCAGGCCCACTGGCCATCCTTATTCTAAACCATACAGAGTGAAAATAATAACAAAAGAAAAGAAAAAAGAAAGAAGAAAGAAGAGTGAAGGTTTGAATAGAGCAGGGAAGGGATTGATTTCTTCTTTAATTTGAAAAAAACTGTGGATATGAAAAGCTGAAAGAAATGACGGCATGATTGGCGCGGCGGAAATTTCCAAATTAAATTAAAGCTTTTCTTCTTTGTATTTCATAATTTGTTTTTTTATACCAAAAAAAAAAATTTCGTTTCGTTTATCAAAGAATAACCAACTTGACAATTTCATGATTCACAATGTACACCTTTTAATTGTTTAAAAATGAGTTTCCGTGCATTGATGGCGTAAAATTTTTATACTATTAGATACTCCAGATAATGTAAATGGCCTAGAATAATCAGCAATGCTTCAAATTAATTTTGATTTGATAATTTAAAAGATATAATATAATTTATTATAACGTGTTAAATTACATTTATGTACAAAATTATTTGCACAATCAATATACTAAATTAGTGTTACGACAATCTTCGCAACATCGCGATCCCCTGGATATTTTTTATTTATTTATTGGGGATACGTATGCACACAAAATTCTCTATTGAGAAGAATATTTATAAATTTAGAAGAGAAAATGCACAAATTTAATTTTCTCCAGTTCACATTATTTTAAAATTATTTGTAGTTATAAAGTAAATTCTTGTAGAGAAAAAAGGATAATACATTTTGTAACAACAAATAAAAGGAGTATACATGTAAGTCGAAATTCATCTTTTAACCTCGTGAAAATAAAACTCAAACGGATAGGGGGGAAATGTAGATTGTTTTAGAAAACTTAAATTCCTTATGGCAGTTAATTTTAAAGGGAATTCGCATGAGAAAATCAAATATCTTAGGAGTTATTATTTTATGTGCAAATCTTCCATTGGGATTAGGTTGTTAATACAACCAATTAGACGACCCAACGGTAGTTTAATTGCTGGTTAAAGTTATACAAATATTAGTAATATATGGATTAATTATGTTAAATTTAATTGTTCATGTATTACTAATTCATTATTAGTTATTTTATTTTCTATCATGCATAAGATTATAAGATAATATATAAATTGACTCATAATTAACTTATATTATATATTTTAATTATACAAAATTATAAATCGATAATCAAATATCGTACTTGATGTGTTGAATTTATTCATAACAATTAAAATGTTATTAAACACAATACTAATTATATTAATTTTAATACATGAACACTTTCTAACCACAACCAAACGACCTCTAAAGGTATTCTTTTATGAAAACAAAGTTAAATTATTTTATTCATCATTCACAATAAATTGTACTATAAGAATTCACCTTAAACATAAAAAAATATCGAACAGCCAAAATTGTGGGTGAAACATCATAATTAAATTAGATTTACCAGAATCTTTAGCTCTCTCCAAGTCTCCAAATTTAGATTAAGATTTACATACGGCTCTTCAAATCTGCTAAAAGCTGCCCTGTCCACGTGGAACAATAGTGGAGTAGTTATTGTCAACTTGGCCTCGCAAACCATAGTCCTCCGCCACGTGGTACAGGGGACCCATAAAAGATTCTGATTTCGAGAATTGAGACTTTTGAATGGTATTTGCTTCTAATTATTCATATTAATAATAATAATAATATATATATATATATATGTTATCCGGCCCGAATAGTTTTATTTTTTTCATTTCATTTCAATTCTTAGTCGTAACATGTCTCTCTCATTCTCTCAAGCGGTGAGTAATCCATAAATAGGTTGCAATTTCTGGTGATTATGAATATTTTATTACTACTGGTTATGTTTATTTCAAGAGTAGTTGTTTGTTTAAAATTTGGAACCGAACATATTAAACAATTAATTTGTGTACCGAATCAAAATAATCAAAAATCAAAACATATAGAACCTAGAATAGACCGAGTTCGGTTGAGAATTTCATAATTGAAATTCAAAATTATGATGTCAGAATCGAATCGAATTGAACCAGCAATTAAATAATAAATTATTTTAGAACATTATAGCAGTAATAGATGCAACATTCTACACTAATATGACCCTAAATTTCAGATCATTACATGTTAGTTATGTTGGTTTTTACAAGGATTGCAAGAACGGAAATTACAAGTAACTGCTTATGTAAGAATTGAAATTACAATTCAACTAGAAAACTGAAAATTACAATACAACAAGAAAACTGAAATTACAATAATTGTTGAACAAGACCGAAAGCGGTTTTGATTTTTCTCGAGTCGAGTGTGGCACTCTGTCCTTAAGACAATATTGCCCGTATGTATCCTTTATACGTTAGGACAATTCGTCTCCCAAGATAAAGCAAAGAATGGAACAATTGAGCAAAGGAAACTCAAAAGCTACCGTGAAGAATGTTGAATAACGAAATGATGCTTGGAAGATTAGGAAGAAACTGCTTGCTTTCTGCTTTGTGTATTTTCGTGTGTATCAAGTGTCCCTCAACAATGGTGTAAGGGTGTTTATATAGGAGGAAGATGGGTCGTTTATCGCTTCCATAATGACCATTATTGGCCAAATAATGACCATTATGGAGGTAGTAAAGCCACCAAATAAATGGAGAAAATTGCCAACGGATTGGCCATTAGTGGAGGTGTAATTCAGCCAAAATAAATGGCTGAATTGAGTCTTTGAACGTTTACATTCGGGCCGTCGAAGTCGATTTTCTGAAAAACTTCAGGGACCAAACTGTATATCTTGAAACTTCAGGGATCAAACTGCACATCTGAAACTTTCTGGGATCAAACTGTACTTCTGACAAAGTTTTCTGACCCAAAAAGATAATATCAGACAGCCCACAGCCCGAGGACCCGGAACCCGAGAACCGGACGAGCGGGCGGCGGCGGCGCGCGTGTGGTCTTTCCTTGAACCGAAGCACATCTAGGTCCTCCCTCCTTTAAACACATGGGATACCCCTTGGGGTCCCAAACCCCAAACATATTTCGAGTCTTATATACACAACAATTCTTTCTTCCTCTACCGATGAGGGAGAATTGAACACAACACCACACTTTCCATGCTTCAAACACCTCACTTCGTGAACCAATATCTCTTTCATTTCTCAATGAAATTTGACGATTCTTGGCCCTACGGTTATCTACGTACTTAGTACATCATGCATGTGTGAAGAACCGGATTCTCCAACATACGTAACACTAGTGTTTAAGCCGTTAAAGTTGGTCGGTCGCAACTCCCGCCAAAGGCTAATTTCCAACAAGTTATCCATAGGTAATTTTGGAGGTATTTAGAGACGATATAAATACTTTTTTCAACCATGTAAAAAACTTACCGGTCAAATTTACAACTTGAATTTTTTATTTAGCAGGTTGCAACTTAAAATTTAGTACGAACTTGAGTTTCGCCAGAGTAAGACATACAAAACTAATCTGTCATTTTAGTAATTAGTACATCCCAATTTTTATGATAATTGATTTTGAGTTCTTCTGATGTCTGGTGGCGAGTATTTTTATGTTTTTGGTATTAAGTAAAAGAGGATATCATTCTAAAAAATAACAACATGTGCTAATTAATAAAATTTACTGATATGAGTAATATTTCTCAAATTCATTCTATCCTGAATATGTATTCAAGATGCTAGAGACAAGTGATTAACTATGAGAAATTTACAGCTTTTTTTAGCAAGAACACTTCAAAAGAGGAAAAATCATGATTTTGCTCTTCTTTTGGTAATATACAATTGTCTACATGGGGATCATATTTAGGGTTGCTTGTCGTCGTAGGAAGAACTAGAAAAGAAATGGTATCTTTCATAAAAGAGAATTTTATCTAAAATACAGAGTTGGAAGGGGAAATTTTTGAATCAGGCCGGAAAGAAAGTCATATTAAAATCTATTTTAGCAGTTATCCCTTCTTACGCTTTATCTTATTTTCAAATACCTGATGGATTATGTAAGAAAATCACAAGTATATTTTCAAATTTTTGTTTTGGTCAGAATGATCAAGCAAAAAATGCATTTGAAAAGATGGAAAAAAACTATGTGAACCGAAATTTAGAGATGGTTTAGAATTTCGAGACTTAAAAGCTTTTAACATGACTTTTTTAGCCAAACTAGCTTAGAGAATTTTGACTGAACATGACTTGCTAGTTTTTCAAGTGTTAAAAGGTAAATTTTTCGAATGAGTCTTTTTAAAACAAGAACAGGCACATAGGTATAATTTTTTGGTGCGGTAAAGTATTTTTTGGGGATGTGATCTCTTAGTTAATGGTGTCAGATGGAACATCTTCAATGGTGCATAAGTGAGAATGTGGAAGAATCAATGGTTTTCAAGATATAACTCTTTTTATCAGTTTTGTATAAATAATGGCGTTTCACAAAATTTAAATTTTTTGAATTTAATAGATCATAATATTAACTCTTGGAACACCCAACCCTTAAATACTTCATTTAATGAGGATGATATCAACACTATTCTAGCCATTTCAATATTTTTTATGGGGAGCTATGATAGACTTTTTTAGCATTTTACAAATTCTGACTCTGTCAAGTATTATGTTAAGTCTGGTTCTCATCTAGCAAATATTGTCCTCTCATAAGATAGAAGTTGGCCAGTCGACCTGAGAGTAATTCCCAGAGTTTTTCAAATCTTTTTCGAATCAACTTTGGTCCATGAAGATTAAAAATAAGTTGAAATGTATTATGCGAAAATGTATCTTAAAAACTTTATCGATTAGAAATATTATAGAAAAGCGAATTCGGACCACATATTCAACTTGTCCTATTGTTGTTTGGAGCCTGAAGTTTTAGGAAACATGTTTTTCAAATGCCCTAAATTGGTTAATGTGCGGAAAAGAGGCCCTATCCTTTGGCCTGACTTGCATCTAAATTCAAATTTTTCATCATGATGGTATAAATTATATTTGGATACTATAAAGTTTTATGATATATACCAACACTTTGATGTAATTGTCAGTGTCGGTTTGTTGGATGATTTGAAAAGCTAGAAATGATTACCTATTTAATTTCTTGCTATGGAGTAATGTTGAAATTTTATCAAAAACTTTTTCTGATTTTGATGAGATTACATAGGAACTAAACAAGATAAAGACTATGCCACAGGAGCGACATGTTGTGCCACTTCTCTAACTACTTCTCCAAAAAATATGTCACTTTATGTTGATGCATGTATAGTTCAAAATTCTTGTCAAACGAGTATTGCAATGGTCATCTAGAAATCTAATGATAATGTACTTCATACCTACGGTAGTCCAATTTTTTTTGTTAAAAAAATCGTGATAACTAAAGCGTTGGCGTTTCGGAGAGCAATTCATCTTGCGGTGGAGCAAGAATGAAAGAATATAAGGATATTGTCAGACTCTATCAACTATGATACAATATGCTCAATAGGAGAATAACTTCCTCTTGTGGTGTAATTACTGTAATATGGCATCTTGGAAATTCTTTAGATGATATATAAGTAGACGTTGTAATACTTGTAGACATAGATTATCTAAGTTAGCTTTATTCTTATTTTATGAAATCCCTTGAATTGAAACCTTCCTAGTTTGGATTGTGAAAAAAGCTTTTTACTGCTTTGTACAAGCAAATAGTTCTTGATGAATGCATATTAATTCTTAAAAAAAAATATATTTACTGATATAAAAGATGTCATTAGCGGTGGTTGGATATAAAGAAAGTAGGTAAAATTTAAGGAGAGCGGACAAAAATATTTTAAAATTACGTTACAAGAAGGAAGAAAGAGCAACGCCTACCGCGTAACCAATCTTTTAAAGGCAAATTAAGGTTTTCTGAGGCTAGAAGTTTCTTGAATCTCACATTTATCAAATTTTATTGTTTGTCCAATGTTCGGTATTTGTTTTAGGGCTTGATTTCATTTCCAGGATATCAACTTCAGGTGATTTATGCAAACATTTTTCTTATATTAATATTTAAATTTTATCTCTATTTTAAAAGTTGTACAAATATAGTTATTATGACTAATAAAATATTAATTTGTCATCTAACATTTTTAAAAAGATCTAACATTTTCTCATTAAGACTTATTAGTTTGATCAAAAGAAATTCTTAAACCATAAAAGGTGGTTCATAAAAGTAAAAATAAAATTATTTACTAAAATAGCTATCTCAAAATGTAATAACCCACAAAAAATTTTGCTCTATTTTTAACTTTGGAAATAAAATCACCTTTAATAATAATTACTTTTTAAAATAAATATCTTTTTATGTAAATTTAAATTAATTGAATCAAAGCAGTACTAACAATGTAATGAGATGAAAAAGATACGTGGGGCATGTGTTTGATATAGCATGGCATTTTTCCTGAAAATATTTCTCTCGAGGAGATTGTTTTGTGGCATCTAGTAACCTTTTTCTTTTTCTAAAACAGTAACATCTCCAAGGTAGTAGTAGTAAATGATTTCCTCTAAAAGGAAAATAAATTATTATTAACAAAACTCATTTTTCAACTATCCTAATCTAAATACAAAAATTGGAAAATAAAATAAAATCTAAATTATTATTTCATTTTTTTCGTCTTTATTTGTCCCGTTCTAATTTATGTGGCACATTTTTCTTTTAGCCTATCTCAAAAAATATATCATCTTTCCCGTTCACTTTTACTTACTAATTATAATAAAAATAAATTTTCACTTTTACTTGTCTACTTTAGCATATAAGAGAAACACAAACTTTTTTTTTTATTTTATCTTTAACATTAATTACTCATTTTAAATTATTTTTAAAGCTATTAAAATTATACATTAATTGATATGAGTAAAAAAAATTATATATAATTTATTTATTAATTTAAAAAAAATAAACTTTTATGTTCAATTAAATTGAAACACTTAAATTGAAGTGCGAGTAATACCTTTAATAAAAAAATGATTTGTTGTAGCAGCAGCAGGTCATGGTTACCTCAGAGTCCGTGTATTTTGCGTGTGCATATCTTCTCTCTATTTTTAGTCTCTTCTACTTTCCCTTGGTTCTCACTCACCTCTTCAACAAATAAAATAATAATATTACCCCAATTCCCCTTCTCTTGACTCCCTTCTGACAAAGACTATTTTCTTTACTCCCATTCTTGATTTACTCTTATCAGTTTCCTCAAAGTCACAACCTGGCATACTATTTCTTGAAGAGGTACAATTTTGATTGATACCACGTATGAATTTTATAACTCTGTCAAGATTCCAGTTTTTCTAGGTTGTAGTCTAGCTGATATGTAAGGATCTCTTAATTTTTTCACCTTTTCTTCCCTGTTTACCAACACTGAGGTTGCTTATGGTCTTTGAAAAAAGGCAAACCCCTTTTGTTTTTATTGTCTGTTCATAGTCATAGTCATAGCTTATTACATAGTTAACCCCTTAAACTTATCAGTATATTTCATTCACACACTCAAACGATTCTGGAGGAACTACTTGTTAAGATTGGGGAATTGCTGCTATTCTTCCTGAATAGCCTGGATTGACATAGTCACTTTGAAAGTATTACCTAAACTCTCCAACTGAATATCATAAAGCCTATAAAACATAGAACTACTATCATTTCTTCATTATAAATCGATATCTTCATCGAACATGATGAACTCCTAATAAAATGTTTCAATTAGACACTTTCAACTCTTAAGTGGAACACGTATTTAATTGGAATAGGCTTAGTTCGAGTGTCTAAATAAAATTTACCCGCCTGATTGGGGACTTGCTATGTTTACAGCTTTTATTTTATTTATTTGAATGAGGTTCTGGAACTCTCATGTTTTTTTTTTGTTTCATTGTATGAACAGGGGAATTTTGGTGAAGCTTCTGGAGAGAAGCAGCAATAGTTAACACTCTGGCCAACACTCCAGTGAAGTCCTCTCCCCCTTTTGAATGGGATAGGGTTGAGGCTAGGAGGAGGATACTTCTTGGAGTTTCACTTCTTACTTATCTTTCTTCATCTCCATATTTGTCAAATTGGGCTCTTTCATTGCTTTGGCGTTTGCCTATTGATTATGGCTAATTTGCCATCTACTTGAACTGCTGCTTGTTTTCAAGATTCAATCTTTGTCTACTTCTCTTGGGGCTTGTTTAATTTTGTTTTTTTTGTTTGAGATGTGAATTGAAAACTTTCAAAGATCAAAACTTTTTTTGTGGGGTGGAAAGATTAGTTGGCTAACAAATTGGAAGGAAGAATTTGATTGTCACAGTGAAAGAAATGGCAATTTGCAACTGCTTTTCTGGTCTAGTAAGGAGAAGCAGGAAAGATAAGGTGGGTACCAATTTTTAACAACCCTTCTTCTCTTTCAGTTTGCATGTCAAAGTTTTGTGATTTTTCATCTGATCTGTATGTTTTGTTCATTTTAGGGAGACAAGAGAGTTCAAAAAACTGATGATGTGCCTGTACTAGTTGAAAGTTCTGTGAAATCTACTGCTAAAACAGAAGATCCGAAATCGTCTTCCGTTGTTGTTCCTTTACCTTTTGGGGGTTCTAGGTGCAGTGTCAAGGTAATGAATCATGAAAGTCCTGTTAAGGGGGATACAGAAGAAGTGGCTTATGAAGGGGAAGATGAACATGATGAAAGTGTTTCCATGAAGAGGGACAACTCTGATTTTGATCTTCAAGCACGCGGTGATCAATCAGTCAACGAAGAGATTAATCCTAATTGCTCATTTGAAAGTGAAATGAATGACCAGGATCATAACAAATCTGAGGAGATTGTGAAAAGTGGACACATTAGTGATCCAGGGTTTGGTAAAGTAGAATCTTGGGCTTCTCCAAGGCTTCAGCGCTCGTGCTCCGATTTAGCAATGAGGGATATGCTTACTAAGTTGAGTGAGCAGTTATCGCTCTCCAAGTCCAAATCTTTTGATGAGATGCAGAGATTAGCTGAGAAAATGACTTTAGGAAGTCCAGCTAATTCTGTGTTGACGCATCGCAGTGCTGACAAAGTTATGTTGAAGAAGCATTCTTCAACCCAACTCTTACCATCCAGAAGTCGAAAATTGTGGTGGAAACTATTCCTATGGAGCCATAGGAACCTACAAGGAACAAGTGCTATCCAACAACTACCAATCCTTGTTAACCCTGCTCTAAACCAGCAGGGCGGATACTCCTCGGACACACTAGAACTAGGGAAAGGCATGGATTCGAGCAACTTGGGATCTCCTGGTTCGTTCACCGGGGAATCCTTGAACAAAGGGCGCTATGATAAGGGCAAGGCGGTTTTGGATGAATTCCGAGGGATAAGTGGTTTTTGGACGCAAAATCAGTGGTTTGCTTTCCCTGAAGAATCCTCTAGGTTTATGAGAATCAATGAATGGGTGAATGAACTTCCTATTCATCCACCATGCTTAATTGATGAACATGATCATGTTGAAGATGAGGTTGATGCTAGTAAATCACCAGCAAGAGACTCGTCCCTCATCAGTCCACATCCAAATATAAATGTCCCTGAAGAGGTTGCACATGCTAACACAGTCATCCGGTCTCTCAATTCTTCCTCAACGGTTGCTCACATCGCAGGCACTGGTCTGAAAGTTATCCCTGCCATGTTGCACTTATCTAGTCTTCGATCTGTCAATTTATCAGGCAACTTCATAGGTATGTAATCGAAGGACAATTAGTACTAAACTAATTTAAGGCTAAAGGAAATGGTCATAGAAAAACCCCTTTAACAATATTTATGTTTCCTGCGGCAATGCAGTTCAAATAACTCCAGGATCACTACCAAAGGGTCTTCATGTTCTCAATTTATCACGGAACAAGATCCACACAATTGAAGGACTCAGGGAATTGACACGTCTTCGCATGCTTGACCTAAGTTACAACAGAATCTCTCGAATTGGACAAGGTATGTAGCTTCCTTGGACCTTCCACCAATGATAAACTGTCTTGTCCCAGTTTTACATCCTTAAAAGACCTCCTGAATATGTGACATTGGCTTCAAATTGCATCAGGTTTGTCAAATTGTACGCTCATCAAAGAGCTCTACCTGGCTGGTAACAAAATAAGTGATATAGAAGGGCTGCACAGACTTCTGAAGCTGACTGTTCTAGACTTGAGCTTCAACAAGATAACAACAACTAAAGCGCTTGGTCAGCTTGTGGCAAACTACAACTCTCTTCTGGCTCTGAATCTATTGGGAAATCCAATTCAGATCAATATAAGTGATGACCAACTGCGAAAGGCAGTTTGCAGTCTGCTTCCAAAGCTAGCTTTCTTGAACAAACAGCCAATTAACTCACAAAAGGCGCGAGAGGTGGGAACAGAAGCAGTTGCAAAAGCAGCACGAGGCAGTAGCACTCAGGGCACTCATAGAAGAGCAATCAGGAAGGTCGGCAAAGGAGCTTCTTCATCTTCAAGTGTGTATAGGAGCAGCGCTAGTGTTGCTCAAAAGAGCAGGCATAGACTAAGAAGCCGAACTCAACATCAGTCTACTAAGGCAAAGTGATCTGCTCTAGCATCTCCTTTTTCCAAAATGTTTCATGCTTTCTGACAGTGCAATCAGAGAAAGCATGGTTTCAGTGTGTTTCGATTTTGTTTATGTATTTTAAATTTGTTGTTCAAAAGAGGAATGATTTAGACATTCAGGTTAAAATTGTGGAGGTTCTTCCTCATTCTGCATTGTATTCTGGAAGTCTGTTTGAAAGCCTGGTGCTTGTGGCATTCTATGGTTGTTCACTTTACATGTTTTTCCACATTGATTTGCACCTTTATAAATCTCCTTTGCTTCTGCTTCTGGTTGATATTGAATTATATGTTGATCCTTTTAGTCTTTTATGAAGTATAGCTTTGGATGAGCTAACCTACTCTTGTCACTCCTTGGCGAGGAAATTTCACTTCTGGGAAATATCTCTGCTGACAGATTGTGAGTCAAAGCAGTAATTTAACTATGTTAGAAATGCTTCATAGGCAGAAGGAAAACAATGCAAACTAAGAATTTTTTTCATTTTCAAAGCTGCATGAATATATTTCTATCAATCCCACTCATTCCCTTGTAGTTGGTCATCTAATTGATCATAGGTGAACTGAACAAAAAATCTTCGGTCCGAGACAGGTCACAAAACGTGGAATGCCCAAGAGGATTGCCATAACTCTTTTTCGGCACGATAATAAGGTCCTACAATGAAATTAACATTTTAGGAGGCTGCACCATCAGATGGCCCCTGACCACTCCAATTAATAATGGGTGGTGTTAGATTGTATTAATCTCCCTTAGAGAGTCTTTCTCATTAATACAAATATATATAGTTTACAATGTGGAATCCTAATACAATAAGGATCTTATATCTACCATAATTATACATCACAAAATATTACACAATATATGAGATATATTCTAATTATGGTACAATGTGGGTTGTACACGTTAATACACCCCCGCAGTCGGAGCAGGAGGAGGCCGGACGCTGTGACTGGATCTGAAGTCGAGGAATAACTGTCTAGGAAGACCTTTTGTGAAGATATCCGCGTACTGATAGGAAGAAGGCACATGCAAGACCTTAACATGTCTGAGAGCAACCTTCTCACGAACAAAGTGAATGTCTATCTCAATATGCTTGGCTCGCTGATGCTGGACCGGATTATGAGATAAGTATATGGCAGATATGTTATCACAGTACACCAGAGACGTTTTACGCAAGGAGGAGATTTCGAAGCCAACGGATCTCAGCAACAACATTTGCAACTCCTCTATACTCTGCTTCTGCACTCGACCGGGATAATGTGGCTTGCCTCTTGACAGACCAAGAGATGAGATTATCCCCTAGAAACACACAGTAGCCGGATGTGGAGCGTTGCGTGTCCGTACAGCCTGCCCAATCAACATCTGTATAGGATAATAATCTGGTCGGTGCTGAGGGGTATAAGTGCAAGCCATAGTCAAGTGTACCCTTAATGTATCGAATGATACGTTTAAGGGCAGTAAAATGAGGCTCCCTGGGAACATGCATGAATAAGCACACATGCTGAACGACATAAGAAATGTCAGGCCTGGTGAATGTAAGATACTGTAGTGCACCTGCAAGACTCCTGTAAAGAGTGGGGTCAATCACTGTATTACCATCAACGACACTAAGTTTTGATTTAGAGTCAACCAGTGTGGAAATGATCTTGCAGTTTACCATTTATCCGTGTACACTATCTCTTCTGCATACTTGCACTGACACAAAAACATATTATCTGCCGAGCGAGTCACTGAAATCCCCAAAAATTAGCTCAACTTTCACAAGTCAGTCATAGCAAATTCAGTCTTAAGCAATGCAATAATCTTATTTTTCAACACATCAGATGAGGCAGAGAGAACAATATCATCCATATATAGTAGTAAGTAAGTGATGCTACTACCCCGACGAAAAATAAAGAGAGAATTATCGCACTTGCTGCAGACAAACTCAATTTGCATAATGTACCTGGCAAATCGCTCATACCATGCTCTTGGGGCCTGTTTCAAACCATACAATGACTTACGAAGACGACATACATATTGTGGGGCTGCTGGATGGACAAAACCAGGCGGTTGGTGCATGTAAACATTTTTTTTAAATCCTCATGTAGAAATGCATTTTTCACATCGAGTTGATGAATCAACCAATGCTTACCCATAGTAATGCTCAGAACTGTGCGAATGGTAGCCGGTTTAACAACCGGACTGAATGTCTCACCACAATCTATGCCTTTCTGTTGATTAGTACCATTAGGCACAAGCCTCGCCTTATATCTCTCTAAGTCACCACTGTCTCTGTAACGAAAAAGCCACATGCATCGGATCACATTCACCCCCTCCGGTCGAGGAACCAAATCTCAAGTGTGCTGTTTCGTTAAAGCATTAAACTCTTCACACATGACCGCATTTCAATTTGGATCTAGTTTGGCTAATTTTGGGCTTTGAGGAATTGGGGATATGGTTTGTGTAGATAGGTTAAATTGGACTTTGGGTTTGAAAATTTCGTATTGGGCATGGGTTTCCATATGGTGCGAGGGTGCTGGCTGGGCATGTTTGCTGGGTGTTGGGTCTGGTTCTATATTTTGGTTTGGAATTTGGTGTCAGGTCTGGTTCTCTGTTTATCGGGTGTCGGTTTGTGGACTAGGTACAATGGCGGGTGTGGGTGGTACCGATCTGGGTGGGTCGAGATTAGAAACCGTGGTGGGGTTATGTGTTGTTGCTGATTTGGGTAGATCGTGACTGGGGGAGGTCGACGATGTGGGGTACAATATCGGTGGCGGGGAGGGACTGATGTTCTGGTTTGGTGGTGGGACTATAGTGGTACAATTTGGGTTTCCGGTGGCTGGTGTGGTTGTAGGGTGGCATTGGGGTTGCAGTGGGGACGGTGACCGGAGATGGTGCTAAGATGTTTGGCCGATTGCCAGTGATCGAGTGGCAATCGACGGTGACGGTGACGGAGAGCAGACGGGTGGCAGAGACGTAGAGTTGCGTTCTATGATGGCGGTAGTAGGTGGCGGAGATGGGTTGACGGTGGTGGGCTGACACAGTTCGCGGAGGATGACTGGAGAGAGGTTAGACTTATAAAGGAAAGTGTAGTCCATTTTTCAGAATTTTTGGATGTTCAAAAATGGAAATTCGGTCTCGTCAAACGTGACGTGACGAGAGACGTGAATTTGACGAGTGGACAAGTCGTAGCACAAATAGCCCACATGGTTAGGCGGGAAACAAAGACAACCGAAAATCCGGGGTGCGAATTTGTGGGGGGTAGTGTACACAAGATTTGGATAACAAAGATAACCGAAAATCCGAAGGTGATCATAGGAGGGGATCCGATGGTTTAAATTTCGATTGGGGTCATGTTATGAAGAGTACTAGTAGGTAAAATATTAAGGACGTATTCTACCATTTTGACTGCATAGACCCAAAATGAGGGAAAGAGAGAGGCATGGAACAAGAAAGTTGGAACCATGTTATTTATGGTGCGATACGTTCTGCTTTGCCATTTTGAGGAGAGGTGTGAGGACACGAAAATCGAAACACCATGCCATTATTTTTGTAAATTTTTTGAAACGCGGAATTATTAAATTCACGACCATTATCATATTGAAAATATTTTATGGCTCTTTCAAATTGCGTTTTGATAAAAGTGCAAAATTCAAGAAATTTGACAAAGACTTCCGACTTGAATTTTAGTGGGTAAATTCAGATAAAGTGAGAGTAATCATCTAATAAAATCAGATAATATTTATGGCCCAGAGAGCTAGTAATGAGAGATGTCCACAAATCAACATGAACAATATCAAAAGGAGTAAACGTAACACTAACAGATGAATTAAACGGAAGACGAACATGTTTGCCTAATTGACAAGAAATACAGTTTTGGACAAGTTTCCCATTACAACGAATAAAATTATTGTTTCAAGAAAATTAAAAACAGAAGCTCCTGAGTGTCCAAGCCTATTGTGCCAAGTTGACGTAGAGAGAGCAGCGAGTGAGGTGTGTGAGCAGGAACCGGCAACGGAGGAGGGTGTGAAGGGATATAGGTCTCATGTGCTATTGCATCTCGTAAAAGGTGTCCCCGTACGTAAATTCTTCACAGTAACACCAAATGGATCAAAATCAACAGACACGGAGTTGGTATGAGTAAATTTCCTAATAGATATTAAGTTTTTGATGATATTTGGGGCATAAAGAATGTTATTTAGGGAGAAGGGTGAGTGTGGCGGTTGAGTGTAAGCGTTACCATAGCCCTAAATTGGAATACGGTGACCATTGTCAACTGTAATAAATTAAGGAGACTTTAAACGAAATAGTTGGGAGGGATTACCTGCAGACCATGTGAGATGATATGTGGCTCCCGAATCCATGTACCAAATTTCATTGGGCTGTTGCATAGTCAAAGTGCTGAAGGCCTGGCCCAAATGAGAAGGAACTAGGCCGTGGAACTGCTGCGGCGGGGCCTGGGCTAAGTGGGCCTGAGGCTGCATTGTTGGACCGTCACCCAGGGCTGGGCCCAATAGACGGGGTTGCTGGAAATTCAGTTGGGTCATCTGAAAATTATAGGGGGCCCTGTATTGTTGCAAAAAATAAACTGGGGTAGAGGCCCAGGGTGCAGTGTTGGGCCACTACCCTGGGCCAGCCCAATTTACTGGGGCTGCGGACCAGTCCTGCCTCCGCGCCCTCGGCCACGTCCACCTCGACCATTCTCGCGTCCCTTTTCACATTTTTCACCACCACGACCACCCCGCTGGTGGTGGTTGTCCGACGGTGCTTGGTCGGCGGGAGTGGCGGTTGTGTCAACCGATAATGCCTTCTGGTGGTGTTCGTCTTGCTTAGCACGACGTATTTCTTCCAACAATAACTGTGACCGAGCCTTGTTGAAACTGGGTAGGGGATCGGCCTGTTGTATCATCGTGGATAGGGTATCATACTCACCCTTTGAAAGACCTGCGACTAGTTGGAGAACCATCTTTGATTCGGACACAGGCGTTTCCACGTTTGATAATTGGTTTGCCAATAGTTTCAATTGCTTGTAGTATTCAGACATGTTAGAGAAACTTTCAAGACGTGTGTTGTTAAACTGTTCTTTCAAATAGACAGCACGACTGTGCTTATTATCCTAAAAAATTTCTTCTAACTGAATCCATAACTCGCGAGTAGAGGCGCCGATTTTCATAATAGTGACGAACAAGTCCTGAGAAATAGTGCCATAGATCCACTGTTTGACAACGACGTCATGTGATGTCATCAGCCTCAATGGGGCGAGGGAAAGAGTCGTCAATGTGATCCAACACGTTATAGACACATGCGTGGATACGAAATAGTTCAACCCATAGAGAATACTGACTGTTTTCTTGATCAAGAATTGTAGGAATGAAGTTCTTGATGTTGGTGACGGTGAGTGCTAGATGAACAGAGGGTGAGAATGGTGGTTTGGGTATGTCAAGGGGTGACGACGGATGAGGTTGAGACTGCTGTGGGAATTGTGAGAGGAGTCATTAAATGAGATTATTTTTGGGTAAGGAGAAAAGCAGGAAACAGAGGGCAGGAAACAGGTGTTTCTCGGGCAGTGAAATAAAATCAGAGGAACAGTAAAGCTGTTTCTTGGGCAGCCCACTAAAATAGAGGAACAGTGGAGAAAGTTTCAATACTTGTCTTGTTTCTCGGGCAAAGAAACACAGAGCAGAGCACGAGTGAGAACAAAATTGTTTTCTCGGGAAGAGAGAAAAAAATTGCAGGACACGAGGGGCTGCGGCGGCTGAGGAAAGAAAGTTGGATTTAGGTTTTGACTCTTGATACCATGTTAGATTTATTAATCTCCCTTGAGAGTCTTTCTCATTAATACAAATATATATAGTGTACAATGTGAAATCCTAATACAATAATAATCTTATATCTACCATAATTATACATCACTAAATATTACATAATGTATGAGATATATTCTAATTATAGTACAATGTGGGTTGTACACGTTAATAGGTGGCTTGCTCCCAGTAGTGAGCTGGTCAGGAAAAAGAAAACACTATACCAAACAGTAGAATGTTTGTGGTTTAGCGGTTGAAGTTCAATTCTTGATAGCTCTACCATAATAAGCAAGAAAATTAATTTTCATATTATTAATAAATTTATTTACCTTATAAAAAAGACAAGAAACTTGCCGGTTCCCAAAAGTGGGAAAAAGAAAGAAAAAGGAGAGAAGAATCTTTGACTTAAAGGGGAGAGACCACCCAAAAAATGCATTGTGCTTTCGGTCAAAATCTCAAGGGCCGAAAAAAATAATGTTACACAAGCATGATTCTTGTAGTCTTAAATTTTCAAACGTTTTTGTGTACTGAAAGTTTTCAACTATAACCACTTAAAAATGAAACGTATTAGCTTGGAAAGTAGAATAAATTGACAACGCGTTATTGAATTGATAGGGCCAAAAAGCATCACGAAACTGATAAATCATACTTCTTCCGTTACAATTTAAGTTTCTTACTTTCCTTTTTGATTTATTCCAAAAAAAAATCTCTTTCTATATTTAGTAAGTTAACAATTCAAACATCCTACATGACAAATTTAACACCATAAGATTGAAAGAACATTTTAGTACATTACACACATTTTTAATTTAGGACCACAAGAATCAAAAGTCTCCTTTTATTTTTAAATTTTGTGTCAAATCAAACTAAGATAATTATAATGAGACGGAGGGAGTATGTTTTAAAGATGCTTTTTATAGAATCTAGATTCCACACCTTTTGTTTTTAGGATATTTAGGAGAGAACTAGGATAAAAGTAGAATCCTCAACCAACCAAGTAGGGCTGGTAATGAATCAGAGTGAATCGGGTGGAGCTCAATCCGCCTCCACCCGCCAATCATCCATCCACCACCCGACCCATCCATCACCCTATTTTTTCTTCATCCACATCCAATCCACCCATCATCCACGGGTGAATCGGGTGGATCGGGTGCTTCACGGATGAAAATTATACATGCTCCCAGTCATAAACAGAAAATTTTAGGACTTGAGTTTCTGAATCCTTAACCACGAAACTAAATTCCTCGTTCCATTCGGGGTTCAAATTTTTGTGTTTGACTGTTGTTTACTTTGATGAGAGTATTTCGCCAATCATTTTTAGTTTAACATAGGGGTCCGAGAACCCAAAAGATCAGTCTTCTTAAGTTTCATTGCCTTCACAACCGTCGCATTATGAATCCCGACTGGCCTCTTCATTGCTCTGTACCCAAATAACAAAATAAAATTAATTATCAAGAAAAGACACCAAAGTTTATATTTGCCATTATTAAGAAAAAATGGTGGGGGGGGGGGGGACCTTACTTTGAAGGATCTAATATTTGGACCTCGAGTGTTTTTTGCCATAGATACATATTTGCGACCTGATCATTGATAATTTTCTGAGGAATTAAGAAGTTTAGGTAACTGAGATTGAGATATATATGCAAGGAAGATAAAGAAGAGATAAGGGACCATACTTGAACCAAATCTGTATAGGCCGGGAATGGACATTACATCTGCTCCTAGAAGTTTTAGTCCAAAATCAACATGAGGCTGCAAGCATATTAGACCAGAGTCGAATTCAAGATTTGAACTTGATGGATTCAACTTTAAGGTTCTTAGTACTGAACTCATTGTACCTTTTAATAATGCGTTCATAATTTAATATTTATTGGAATTTTAGTAGTTTTTCACATATACTATATCTATGTTCCATGTCAGAAACACTGTATTCGGTTGCACCTGTACGCAAAATACTACTTCCACATCTGGATTAAACAAGCTGAAGCTACCAAATAAAGCTGCAATATTTCATGGTAAACAAGGCAAAAGGCCAAAAAAATCTAATGGGATTGAACTAGTGATTTCTGAAAAAAAGTATATTCCTTTTTCTAATGGATGTGCACAATCTCAAGGAAGATGAAAATTTTATGCAATATTTTTAGGGAGCGAGATTTGATTAATCTTTTACTCATATTGAGTATGTTTGGAGAATGAACACGCACCCTTCTCCATTTAGTCACCACTAAAAGACCATATGTACATTAAAAAAAAATTAATTTATAAACGGGTGGATGGATGGGTCGGGTGATGGGTCGGGTGGTGGGTTGGATGTATGTTCACCCGAATTCGTCACGATCCGTCACCCGATCCATCCGTCACCCTATTAAAATCCGTGTTTTATCGGATTTTCATCCATATAATCGGGTCGGATGGATCGGATATCCATCATGTCCGGGTGAAATTGTCAGCCCTACAGCCAAGCAATTCACAGCATAATTGTGTCTATTATTTACCAAAAAATAAAGCATAATTGTGTCTATTTTGGGTTATCCTTTTCCGTTGAAAGACCAACGGATAAAACACGAATTGAACAATTAATACCCACTAATTTTGAAAGATAAGTAAACAGAATCTTTCTTTGCTCCAAAAGGTGGAATCTCCCACCCAGGAGCCCCCACACCCCGGTCCGACAGGTCTGTGAAGGAGGTAAATCATGGTGACTCAATTGATTTCAAAGGTTAGACCACTACCATGCTGCGCACAAGGGGCCCTCCTTTATTTCAAGAAGAAACCCTCACACTGCCGCTGACGGGATTCGATCCTTGGTCTTTGCTTCAAATATCCCCTTGAAACCAATTGAGCTGCCCAAGCGGACAACAGAATCTTTCTTTAATACATATCGGCTATCGCCATCTTCAGCGCGGGTCAATTGGTTTTGTAGTGCTTTGCAAATTCGTATGTAGTTTTATGCATTTTTTATTAAAAATTTAGAAAAATTATTTTCTTCTAATCAAATTTTAAATGATTATAGAAACCATTTCCTGAAGCCTATGCTCCAGCTTCATAGCAATAACAAGGGCTCCGATCTCCTGAGATAAATTCCCAAGAGAAAAAGTAGTTGGTTGTCACTGAAGTCCATCATTGTAAAAATGAAGTCAATACTTAGCGGCTATGTTGCTTGAACTTTCCAAAAATGCTATTGCACTCGTGTCGGATCCTCCAAATTTTCACTACTTGTGGAGGATTCGACACGAACCCGTAGCTTAGCTGTGCTGATAATTTAAGAAGAGGGATATAATAGATTGATGAATACAAAGACAGAGAGGTCACTCCTGGGTTTGTCATCGAAGGTTAGGTAGGCCTAGTGAAGGACAGTTCTGTTTTTCCTTGATGCATCTTTTTCTTTCCTCTTCAAGTAATGGTAATTTCAAAACCAACTTGTGCACGAGTGCAATGTACAGTATTTTTCCCTTCATGTATTTCTCATTGAGTCGTGTATTTCTATTTTCAGACGAGTGCAATGTAAATTGTGCCATAATTTACGCATGTCTTCACAAAATATGCGTAATATACCCAGCACAGAGCACCATCCTAGCTATCCAAAGAACCAAGTGAAAACAGACAGTAAATGAAGATATCACAACTGAATGATAATAGTACAAGATAAACTGTGGGAGGCTGGACTATACAAGGTTGTAACTTTCATCAGATAGAGAGAACTAAAAGAGATTTTACTCATACAGTCATGGTTAAATCAAACTTAGAATCAGTCATCCAAACTTCTCATTTAATAGTAGAACACTGAATACTATCTTATACAATGAAATACAATAGTTTTCTACATTGTATTTCTTCTTCTGATAAGTAATATTTTACATAGTGAATGCAACAATGCTCTTAAAAAAAATTGAAAGACCAAGTGAGGGCACAATTACAGCTGAAAGACCAAAGGCAGCACGAAAATGGTAAATAAGAGTTCGAAAAAACTCCAGATACCTCAAGTATTATGTTGTTTCGATCTATAATGTCGGTTGAAGAAGTCCATCACAAGTTGGTTGTTCTTAATTCAAATTCTGCTCTTTGAAGTAAAAGGTAATTCAACCTTTCATATCTCATAGACATCACTACTTGGCTTCAATTCTATCATGTCTGCATATCTATAAAGTTTCTCATTGAACAACACATGCGGATCCTTATTTAGCAAAACCCCGTCTTCCCCATAAGCATCCTTTAGAAAAACAGACCAATTCATTTCTGTACCAGCCAAGTAAAACGTCCTAGGCTGTTTCAAGAGCATCTGATAAGTATGCTTAGACAGACAAAACTCCTCCTTGAACTCCACAATGTTGTGTATATAAGCTCTCTTCTCCAACGTCAAGCTCAAGAACTCGTGAATCAATCCAACCCTAAACTTCTCCGCCTCCACAGTCCACAAATCCAACTTGCTCCCATCAGAATAAGGCGAAACTAATGGCAACGTATACAACAAATTTAACTTCCTCTGATCGTGTTCATCCAAATCCCATTCCTTCCCATGTTTTATCGGAAACTTAAACGCCTTCTTCACCTTATCTTCATTAACCATATACTCCTTCTCCAACGCGCTAACCGCCAATGTAGGATCCCAATTCACAAGCTAAACTACCCTTTTCCAATCTCCCTCAACGACAACCTTAAAATAATCCTCGTACTTCCCTAACCTATCCCTAAAATCTTCAGGTATACCGAATAAAAGTCTATTATGATAAATTTTACTCAAAGGAATCCTTTTATCTTTCGACATCATTAACAACTTCCTAACTACATTAACTCTGTCACTTTCCATTTTATCTTTAATTCTTACATATTGCAAATTTGTATCTTCTTTTTATTTTTGAGATAATGATGTTTTGACCAAAGCAGAGGTGCATCCAAGATTTATACTCTATGAGTTCAATCTTCAGATTTTTAACATTGAACTCATTAGTATATTTTTAAAGTTATGAGTTCACATCTACTATTTCTTATAATTTTAGTAATTTTTTACTCATAGATTTATGCTTTGCATAGATAGACTAGATACGTCTCTGGACCAAAGTTCCACAATTGTTACTGTTTTAATGTTGTTATCCAAAATTGTAGTATAGTTTTTCTTAATTTTAAAGTGTTTTTTAGCTTTTAACAAAATTTTCTGGCATTGAATTACGAAATGTACAGAATTACAATATAGCTTGAATATAAGGTTCAAAAGAAGTTCTAATTGTTAGACATCAAATCCAGCTACACCGAGTGAAACTTGCGACCTAAGAAGAAGGCCTCTCCTATCCCGTCCCACATCGGCAACAAACCACCAATAGACCTGCTATACAAGATTCAACACATCTAAACACAACTGCCAAGTTTTGTTGGAAATTTGCCTTTGGCGGGAGTTGCGACCGACCAACTTTAACGGCTTAAACACTAGTGTAACGTATGTTGGAGAATCCGGTTCTTCACACATGCATGATCTACTAAGTACGTAGATAACCGTAGGGCCAAGAATCGTCAAATTTCATTGAGAAATGAAAGAGATATTGGTTCACGAAGTAAGGTGTTTGAAGCATGGAAAGTGTGGTATTGTGTGTAATTCTCCCTCATCGGTAGAGGAAGAAAGAATTGTTGTGTATATAAGATTCGAAATTGGTTTGGGGTTTGGGACCCCAAGGGGTATCCCATGTGTTTAAAGGAGGGAGGACCTAGATGTGCTTCGGTTCGAGGAAAGACCACACGCGCGCCGCCGCCGCCCGCCCGTCCCGTCCGGTTCCGGGTTCACGGGCTGTGGGTCTTCTGATATTATCTTTTTGGGCCAGAAAACTTTGCCAGAAGTACAGTTTGATCCCAGAAGTTTCAGATATACAGTTTGGACCAGAATTCTTTCAGATGTGCAGTTTGGTCCCTGAAGTTTCAAGATGTACAGTTTGGTCCCTGAAGTTTCCAGAAAATCAGAATTTCGACGGTAAAAAACAGAAATGCCAAGCACTCAATTCAGCCATTTATTTTGGCTGAATTACTCCTCCTATAATGGCCAAAACAGTTGGTCTTTCTCCCATTTATGTTGGTGACTTTACTACCTCCATAATGGCCATTATTTGGCTATTATGGAGGCAGTTTTCAGGCAGTAAACAACCCCTCCCTCTCCTATATAAACACCCCATTACACCATTGTTGAGCACTAAGACATATGCACGAAAATACAAAAAGAGATGCAAAGAAACAAAGGTACCTAAAATACACAACCAAAACAGTTTCTTCCTATACCTTCCAAGGCATCATTTCGTTACTCAATATTCTTCACGGTAGCTCTTGAGTTTCCTTTGCTCAAGTGTTCCATTGCTGTTTTATCTTGGGAGACAAATTGTCCAGGACGTATAAAGGATACATACGGGGCAATATTGTCTTAAGGACAGAGTGCCACACTCGACTCAGCAAAAACAATTTCAATTTTTCGTGTGTAACTATTGTAATTTCAGATTCCATGTTGAATTATTGAATCTCTGTTTATCCTTTCGAATACTTGTAATAGTTATATACTTCCCGTACTACTTTATAAAGTACCATAGAGCAAAACTACCCAACATCTTAAGACAATATTTGTATAGTATTACTATTAGTGTTCGAAAGATGTCGGTCAAAAGTTGTGTGACCAAATCAGGATATGGAAATGGTTTTCTGGTAGAAGAGAGTGATGATGATGAACGTAGTCATAGTGTCACCGCTACCAAGACTGGTGGGAACAAGCGCTCTCGAGAGCCTGAGGATGTCAACTGGGACAAGAGGAGAAGACTGAAGATGTACTTCTATCTTGCAGCAGAAGGCCTGTATCTGTCCCAGACAAAAGATCCGAATAATGGTAAGAAGGAACTGGACACTCAGTTTGATGAAGTGACTGGAGTGAGCCAGAATCCGAAATTGGGATAAGTAGTTTTTCTTACTTGTCAAGAATAAAGATTAAATGATGTCTGATTAAAAATGGATTAAAGTAAGGAGGAATATAAAAATAATTTATATTCCTTACGCTTTAAAAATCAGAAGTTTAATCTCATCTTCTTTTCCGTTTAAAGATTGGATTGTAAAGCATCTTAAAAAGATTCGTTCCTTTAAGTGTAATTATTAAAAGTGGGTAAAGTATGTTCGCACATACGAGGGAGTAAGATCCATCGATCGTATAAAATTGTTACAACTCTTAAGTAAGCGCCAAGAATTATCTGGGCACCAATCATAACGGAAGAAGTCTAAAAGTTAAAGACGTAGAACCTGTCATACTATTTGGCAGAAGATCCTTCATAGGATGATATTGGACACTCAGTCATACAAAGCCTCCGGGCGACTGGAGTGGGCCAAAATTCCTTTGATATGATGATATTGGACCCTCAGTCATACAAAGCCTCCGGGTGACTGAAGTGTGGCCAAAATTCATTTCATAGGAAAAGTAATAGACACCTAGTGTGGTGGGCCAGAGTTTCCGTGTCTTAATGATCTGAAGGCCTAAAGAAAGCGATAAAGAAATTGGACACTCGATGCCAAAGCAACCGAAGTGGGCAGAGTATCGAGATCACATATGATCCGGTTACGCCCTAACCACGGGCAAGAGGTTGTTCATGTGAAGCAACGCCACCTCTAAAATCAAAGGGGCTGGAGAGGTTGTCCTCAATAGGACTTCAGGAAATGAGATCACTCTAAAAGAGATGATACATGTTCCTAACTTGGTTTAAGGGACGTTGTTAGTCAAGTTGGTTTGAGACTAGTCCAACAGGTCTGTAATAACTAAGAATGGTACAATATGTCTATAGCCCAATGAATGATATATTTGTAATCCGTGCATCTATGCCATCATAGATTAAGACACGTTAAATAATAAGTCATTCAAAAGCTAACGATGTTGAGATTGTTACCTCCTTCGACATAAACCCTCAAAATGAATGTGAGGTAGGCGAAGAGGCAAAATCACCTTTCCAAATTCCGTCAAGGGAATAGCGAAAGAAGCACCGCTCCTCTAGAACTTAGTCACACCTACTTGGGTGATTTGAAGTTTATACAAAATAGAGGGGGGAGACAAGTACGTTGTGATCTTCATTGATGATGGTACAACGTATGGAATCCTTTGTTTGTTAAAAAGCAAAGATGAAGTTGTTGAAGCGGATAAGCGCTACAAAGCAGAAGTTGAAAATCAACTAAGCCTATGGATTGCGAAATTTATAGCGATAGAGGGGGAGAATGTGAAGCAGCGTTCATTAAACGACTGTTCATTACTCACCTCAGCCTAACGGTGTTAGCCAAGCGCAAACCCGTACGCCTAAATTATGTGGGGCAAGGCGATCCTTACCGCTAATGCGATCCTCAACGGAACTCCGCATAAGGATAAGGATAACTCTCCGTGTGAGACATGAAAAGGATCTCACATACAAAAGTTGTGATGTGGGGTGGCTTGGTAGAAGTTGGACTACCGAAACAGGTCATGTTCGACCTAAGACTGTAGATTGCATATCCATTTGGATACGTAAATATAGAGTACTTATCGCCTATTGGCGTCAAAGAATGTTGAATTCTTATAAGATAACTTTCCTTGAAAAGGAAAAAGGAGTAATTGCTCAAGGTTAACAAGAACCCGCGAGGGCCTGGCTGTCCGGAACTAGACGTTCCGTATCTACAGGACTCGAAAGTTGCTGGCTATCCGGAACTTAATATTCCAGATCTGCAGAACTCAGGGATTCTAGATGTTGAACCAAGACGAAGCAAAGAGGGGACAAGGACTTGTTCCAGTCCTTCTAGCTTGTATAGTTAAGAACGAACCATGGACAAATTAACAAATAATTGTTATCTCCAAAAGCGCTGCTTTGGAAATAAGCTAAAGAGAGAAATATATTCCCATACTTGCGTAATGGTTGATCTTCCTCCGGGAAAAGAACCTTTGGGTTGTGAAAAAGGATACTCAAAAGTGAGTACAAAGTAGATGGATCTACTGACGAGTTCAAAGCCTCGGCTACTTGTACATGTGCTCCCCTGGGAGTAGCTTAACATCATGGGCCATTGCAGTCTTGCGTGGCATGAATGTTAAAACAGCCTTCCCAACCGGAGAGTTGGAAGAAGAGAATCAGAGTTGGCTTTACGAATTTGTTGGGCTTCTTCACGAACTTTCATCTTGGTCCTGAAATGTTTACATTTTGGTCCCGAAAGTTTCAGATAAAACAAAAACAATGAATCGAGCACGTAAACATTGAATCTGAAGTTAGAAAGCCAACGGTTGGAGAATCAACAAATGAAAGTAAAAGTCATATTGAAACAAAGTCTCGATATGAAAGATATGAATATCACAGATGACATCTTAGGAATTGGATTTCTAAAGACATCTAACGGACCGGTCGATAGTTGGCCTCGTTGAAGCCATCAATGGATATGAATCATAGAACTGATTGGAATCATGATGCACCCATAGACAAGGAAGCGATACGCACAGATCACGTGTAGTTCAATGTATTGTACACACTACAACCGACCTGGTATCGCCCTACAAACAGATCGATTGAACTAAGTTTCACTGATGATCTTAATACATGATCAATAGAAAGTGTTAAGTCGGATATGACGATATCTGAATTATTCGCTTATCTACGGATTATAGTATTCTGGATGTCCAGCGGTTCTGAGAGAACACAATGATGCAAACTGGACATCAGATCTGAAGAACACCAAAGCCACAAGTAAATGTGTATGGTGGTTCTTGGAAAATCCTCTAAGCAAACTTGCATCGGCCGATTCATGATGAAATCGGAGTTTATCGCTTTATACAAGGCATGAAAGAAGTTGAGTAACTTCACGACTCCTTAGAGGACGTCCCTTATTGGGAGAAACCCGTGCCTTCAGCAGTTATACACTGTGGCTAGCCGGTCGGCTTTAGGAAGGACACGGATGACGGCGTCTGGACATATCTGTCAGGATTTGTCAGGAGACATAAGACCGTATGGCAGTTGATCATCACGGGTGTCACTTCCTTGTTTACTAACTAAGGGACTACCCGGAGATCAAGTGTTCTGCCTGTCTAGGGGAATGGGCTTAAAACCCAAAATATACGGACCAATACAGTGGAAACCCAACCTTACGAACTGGAGATCCCAGTAATTTGGTTCAATGGGAAAACTAAGTTGTAAAGGTTCAGTTGATCGCTTGGGTGGAAGCATGAGCACTTCGGATAGTGATTTCTGAAAAGAAACACCAAATCCAAAGTCGTTCCCGCGATAGACTTTAAGTGCTATCTGCAGTGTGGGTAAAGGTTAAGTTTTCAAAACCTGTAATGCTCCTCAACAGTTGAGGTTAGGTTTTTGGGAAACTTTTAATGGTTCCTAACACTTGTGAAGTGGGGTATAGCAGGATACCTTGTAGGAGACCACCTATTTAAGTGCGAGGACGGGCCGCCTCAAAATGAACGCACTTAAGAATCCAAGACGTTGTCCATGGCCAAAACGGACAAAACATTACGAAGAAGAGAGTAAGGGAATTTGTTGTGTTGGTATCATTGTCTTGGCTTACACTAAACACTGACGGTTCAAGACATCACGGTCACCGCTTGATAAGTAAGTCCGATGGTATTCAACTATGGAAGGTTCAAAGTGAGGCTACCTCTCCTTATGCAACATCGGTCCATTGAAATATTCTTTGAAATGAAAAAGACACCATGTGAGTGCGCCAAAATCTCTTTCAAGAGGGGATTGTTGGAAATTTGCCTTTGGCGGGAGTTGCGACCGACCAACTTTAACGGCTTAAACACTAGTGTAACGTATGTTGGAGAATCCGGTTCTTCACACATGCATGATCTACTAAGTACGTAGATAACCGTAGGGCCAAGAATCGTCAAATTTCATTGAGAAATGAAAGAGATATTGGTTCACGAAGTAAGGTGTTTGAAACATGGAAAGTGTGGTATTGTGTGTAATTCTCCCTCATCGGTAGAGGAAGAAAGAATTGTTGTGTATATAAGATTCGAAATTGGTTTGGGGTTTGGGATCCCAAGGGGTATCCCATGTGTTTAAAGGAGGGAGGACCTAGATGTGCTTCGGTTCGAGGAAAGACCACACGCGCGCCGCCGCCGCCCGCCCGTCCCGTCCCGTCCGGCCCGAAGTTCCGAGTTAGGGTTCTCGTTCACGTCGCTGGTCGTGGTGTGGGTCTTCGATATTATCTTTTGGGCGAGAAAACTTTGCCAGTAAATACAGCTTTGATCCCAGAAGTTTCAGATATCTGATTTGGACGAGAATTCTTTCAGATGTGCGCTTTGGTCCCTGAAGTTTCAAGATGTACTGATTTGGTCCCTGAAGTTTCCAGAAATCGAATTTCGACGGTCAAAACAGAAATGCCAAGCACTCAATTCAGCCATTTATTTTGGCTGAATTACTCCTCCTATAATGGCCAAAACAGTTGGTCTTTCTCCCATTTATGTTGGTGACTTTACTACCTCCATAATGGCCATTATTTGGCTATTATGGAGGCGATTTCAGCGATAAACAACCCCTCCCTCTCCTATATAAACACCCCATTACACCATTGTTGAGCACTAAGACATATGCACGAAAATACATAAAGAGATGCAGCAAAACAAAGGTACCTAAAAATACACAACCAAAACAGCTTTCTTCCTACACCTTCCAAGGCATCATTTCGTTACTCAATATTCTTCACGGTAGCTCTTGAGTTTCCTTTGCTCAAGTGTTCCATTCTTTGTTTTATCTTGGGAGACAAATTGTCCAGGACGTATAAAGGATACATACGGGGCAATATTGTCTTAAGGACAGAGTGCCACACTCGACTCAGCAAAAACAATTTCAATTTTTCCATCTTCTACAAAACTGGAATTTCCAGTTTTCGTGTGTAACTATTGTAATTTCAGATTCCATGTTGAATTATTGAATCTCTGTTTATCCTTTCGAATACTTGTAATAGTTATATACTTCCCGTACTACTTTATAAAGTACCATAGAGCAAAACTACCCAACAAGTTTATCACCTGGGCGCTTTGGCTTCACTGGGCTAGCTACTGTTGTGTGTAGGTGTCGCGCCCATTGGGTTTTTGAGTATCATCATCTTTTTTTTAGCAGTAGCGACAGGCAAAATGTAGCCTTATCTTGTCACCTGAGCATCATTATTCAGTCATTTTTTACATTGAAGGTTAGATGTAAAGACTTTTTCCGGAAGATCCCAGATCTATATGAATTTGCTAGAGAAGTCTATGAAATATTTCTTACCTTGCGGAGAATTTTGGAAAAAGTCCTTATTTTTCAAATATGAACAACTTATCAAACAGAGAACAAATGGTTCGATCCTCTGATTTTTTATTTCTCGAATACAAATATTATTGTATAGTAATTAGAGGTGGCAAATACGCGGTTGGATCAAACTGTATTGGGTTAAAATGGGTTAATTCAAATGAATGGATTAAAATCCAGTTCAATCCGGATATACTTACATCAAAATGGGTTGGTCAAATTGAGTTAAAACATTCCCTCACTTGTATTCATGGACAAACACAGATTTAAGAGCTGAAACAAGTGAATAAAAATATATAAATTATTCTCCACCAAGCTACAGGAGAAAGAGGACTTTGTTGTTCTTCATATTCTATACTACCAACAAAAGTATATAAATTAGCATTAGGATCTTCACATTTATAAGGATTTAAAAGTATTCAGTGTATCTCAATATGTTGCTGCTAATTGGGTATATTGGTACAATACCTCAACTGCGACCTTTTTGGGTATGTACTCATAGAGTTCGGTTCCTCATTGCTATCTTTTTTATAACCATACAAAAATATTATTACAAAATTTATATACTTTTGTTGGGATACATTTTGATTAGCGGATTATACTACTTTGATCCATTTTAACTCGATTGAATGATGGGTTATTTTAATTTCAACTTTCCACCGTTGGGCCAACTCATCAAATGGTCATGACCCAACCCGTAGAAACATCAAACCGGTTGGGCAGGTTGAGTTGATATTGCCACCCCTAATAGTAACTTAGGAGACTAATTATATATCCTAAAAATATCCGACCTGCCGGATTTGAACCAACTACCTAAAGATTGCTCAGCACACACTACAGTCTTCCGCTCTCCAACTGAGCTAAGGTCGGTTGCTGATTTAAGGTGTCGTACCTTACTATATTATATTAAAATTTTGTACGGCTAATTCAAATTCTAATGCGAAACTAATTTGCAATTGTTTTTTGATATTAAGTCTTTGAGAGGCCGACTGAAAATGATAATTCCTGGAAAAAAAAATTATTCAGTCAATCTTGTTTTTTATTTTATCTGATTATTGGAGTGGTAGGTAAAAGATAGTTTTAGTTTATGATAAAAGTTTGAATCATATACTTGTAGCTTTTTAGATACCACCATTTTACTTTAAAAATATGAGAAGTAATAATTTAATGTCACCAAATATTACAATTTTAACTCATGCTCCTCACCTCATCATGTCATTCTTTTAGCCTTTAGGATAGGGGAATGTATCGCTTTATCAGTGATACAATTGCCTTCTCTCCAATTTATCTGAATTCGTACCTATTGCATTTTTTATTTTTTTTTGAGATAATGTTGTTTAGACAAAAGTTCCATAATTGTAAAAGTTTTAATGTTTGTTTTCCAAAATTGTATATTTCTTATTTTTCAAGTGATTTTTATCTTCCAATGAAAATTTCTAGCAGTAAATTCATTGTGAACACGGTAGATTCTGAGAAAGTCATTTATCTATTAAAAGTGACTTTACATCATCATTCAACAACAACATATCTAGTGTAATCTCATAAATGAGATCTGAGGAGAGTAGAGT